>ONZH01013745.1:0-28751 GCA_900303285.1 Rhinella marina
CAGTTGCCAGTTAAGGCCTATATATTGTATTTTCAAGGTACACAGCCGTGTACTAAGTGATCAGACGGTGTGTATGAACACCAGTTATGAGAAATTACTTTGCAAGAGAACGCACAGTACAGTTGCCAATTAAAGGCCTATATATTGTATTTTTCAAGGTACACAGCCGTGTACTAAGTGATCAGACGGTGTGTATGAACACCAGTTATGAGAAATTACTTTGCAAGAGAACGCACAGTACAGTTGCCAATTAAAGGCCTATATATTGTATATTTCAAGGTACACAGCCGTGTACTAACTGATCAGACGGTGTGTATGAACACCAGTTATGAGAAATTACTTTGCAAGAGAACGCACAGTACAGTTGCCAATTAAAGGCCTATATATTGTATTTTTCAAGGTACACAGCCGTGTACTAACTGATCAGACGGTGTGTATGAACACCAGGTATGAGAAATTACTTTGCAAGAGAACGCACAGTACAGTTGCCAATTAAAGGCCTATATATTGTATTTTTCAAGGTACACAGCCGTGTACTAAGTGATCAGACGGTGTGGTATGAACACCAGGTATGAGAAATTACTTTGCAAGAGAACGCACAGTACAGTTGCCAATTAAAGGCCTATATATTGTATATTTCAAGGTACACAGCCGTGTACTAACTGATCAGACGGTGTGTATGAACACCAGGTTATGAGAAATTACTTTGCAAGAGAACGCACAGTACAGTTGCCAATTAAAGGCCTATATATTGTATATTTCAAGGTACACAGCCGTGTACTAACTGATCAGACGGTGTGTATGAACACCAGTTATGAGAAATTACTTTGCAAGAGAACGCACAGTACAGTTGCCAATTAAAGGCCTATATATTGTATATTTTCAAGGTACACAGCCGTGTACTAAGTGATCAGACGGTGTGTATGAACACCAGGTATGAGAAATTACTTTGCAAGAGAACGCACAGTACAGTTGCCAATTAAAGGCCTATATATTGTATATTTTCAAGGTACACAGCCGTGTACTAACTGATCAGACGGTGTGTATGAACACCAGGTTATGAGAAATTACTTTGCAAGAGAACGCACAGTACAGTTGCCAATTAAAGGCCTATATATTGTATATTTCAAGGTACACAGCCGTGTACTAACTGATCAGACGGTGTGTATGAACACCAGGTATGAGAAATTACTTTGCAAGAGAACGCACAGTACAGTTGCCAATTAAAGGCCTATATATTGTATATTTTCAAGGTACACAGCCGTGTGTACTAAGTGATCAGACGGTGTGTATGAACACCAGGTATGAGAAATTACTTTGCAAGAGAACGCACAGTACAGTTGCCAATTAAAGGCCTATATATTGTATTTTTCAAGGTACACAGCCGTGTACTAACTGATCAGACGGTGTGTATGAACACCAGTTATGAGAAATTACTTTGCAAGAGAACGCACAGTACAGTTGCCAATTAAAGGCCTATATATTGTATTTTTCAAGGTACACAGCCGTGTACTAACTGATCAGACGGTGTGGTATGAACACCAGTTATGAGAAATTACTTTGCAAGAGAACGCACAGTACAGTTGCCAATTAAAGGCCTATATATTGTATTTTTCAAGGTACACAGCCGTGTACTAACTGATCAGACGGTGTGTATGAACACCAGGTATGAGAAATTACTTTGCAAGAGAACGCACAGTACAGTTGCCAATTAAAAGGCCTATATATTGTATATTTCAAGGTACACAGCCGTGTACTAACTGATCAGACGGTGTGTATGAACACCAGTTATGAGAAATTACTTTGCAAGAGAACGCACAGTACAGTTGCCAATTAAAGGCCTATATATTGTATTTTTTCAAGGTACACAGCCGTGTACTAACTGATCAGACGGTGTGTATGAACACCAGGTATGAGAAATTACTTTGCAAGAGAACGCACAGTACAGTTGCCAATTAAAGGCCTATATATTGTATATTTCAAGGTACACAGCCGTGTACTAACTGATCAGACGGTGTGTATGAACACCAGGTATGAGAAATTACTTTGCAAGAGAACGCACAGTACAGTTGCCAATTAAAGGCCTATATATTGTATTTTTCAAGGTACACAGCCGTGTACTAAGTGATCAGACGGTGTGTATGAACACCAGTTATGAGAAATTACTTTGCAAGAGAACGCACAGTACAGTTGCCAGTTATAAGGCCTATATATTGTATTTTTCAAGGTACACAGCAGTAGTGCCAAATATAGTTTGGTATGTAGCAGAGCACCTAATACACCACTAATGCCTCTCTCTGTCCCTACTCCAGCAGCTATCCCTGAATACAGCAGCCGTTCTCTGTAAAGTCTATATTGTAGTAAAGCTATCACTGAAGTCCACTGTAGTAGCCCTGATAAGGGCTTTTAATCACGCTCCTGCCTGTCCAACAGCTAAAACCTGTCTCTCCCTTCTCCAGCCTCTGTCCCTGACTAAGTTCACGCAGCATATGCGTACGAGCAGGAAGAGCTGAGTTTTTAATATTCGAGGTCACATGGTTTTTCCAGCCAATGCCATGTAGACGCCGTTTTCGCGCTGCCAGCGTGCTCAGCGTGCCTGTCATACCCCCCCTGCATGGTTGATTGGTGGAAAAAGAGCGCCAGGGAAGGTGGGAGGGGAAACGAATTCTAAGTGCGCCATCGCCGTTATACTCGATTGAAATCGAGTATGCCGAATATCGTAGTATTCGATCGAATACCAGCGCTACGCTCGAAATACTTACTCGTCAATCTCTTACTCCGGTTTGTGATTAGGCCAAAAAAAAAATTGATCTGTTCCTGTGCCTGATCCACCCAAGTTGAATCTGTCCCATCATGAGAAAGTCCCCCCAAGGAGTCCCCACTGTAACTTGCTTCCCATACAACTACCTCACCCCCCGACCCTGTGTCTCGCCATTGTCCACCACCTCCTCAGACAACACTGGTAAATCCCCACTGTCAGCACACGGAAACTGCAAAAGGTCTTGCGAATTGGGGCAGAGAATGTTCTGGGCTAGCACATCAGAGAAGGGGTGACTATGGGGTTCCAGGGAGTACGTGACCACATGCAATCTCCATTTAAAAGTCATGCCACACTTGATCGAGCTCATAATTGACAATTGTAACCGGTTGATGCTAAATTTTAAGTTGGGGTCCGTGTCGTCATCTAACTACATCCGGCTGTTGTCACCACACAGCTAGCCCAGGGGCACTCCTCTGCTCTTCAGCTCAACCTCCTTCCCCCCAGCCTGCCCCCACCTACAGGCCCTCTCTCAGTCACTTCCTCCTGACATAGGCTGCTGTTAGCCACCCTTCCCCCAGCCCAGGGGGCTACTCTCTTCCAACAATCCAGTGAACTCCTCCCCCCAGGCCTGCCCCCACCTACGCCCTTCTACAAACAATTTACCGGATAGGACGTACAGAATTGTACTGATGTTTTTTTGTTCTTCTTTAATTCTCCTGACCTGTGATAGGCAGAGCATGGACACGTCCCCTTAGTGGCAGTGGAAAGACACTCCCCTGGCCAGAGCAAGCTCTTCCATTTTCCGTTGTCGAAAAATCCATAAAATATAAGGTCCAAGATAGGGGGCGTATACGGTATTAAACTTGAGAAGAATCGATACCGCACGGCTGATGCTAGAGTTTTTCAATCCATTCCGGCTGTTGTCACACCACAACGCTAGCCCAGGGCACTCCTCTGGCTCTTCCAGCGAAACCTCCTTCCCGCTGCCCCCACCTCAGGCCCTCTCCCAACAATTTACTTCTTCTATCTTCTTCTCTCTCTCTCTACAAACATTTTGTCCGATAGTGCCATTATCGGTATTAATGAGTAGCAGTACATAGAGACTCACATTGATCAATCTCATATTTAACTGTACCGGTTGATGTAATTTTAAGTTGGGGTCCTGCGTCGTCATTCTAACTACATCGGCTGTGTCACCACCACACACGCTAGCCCCAGGGCACTCTCTGGCTCTTCCAGCGAAACCTCCTTCCCCAGCCGCCCCCACCTACAGCCCTCTCTCAAACAATTACTCTTTGTCCTATCTTTCTCTCTCTCCTACCCATTTTTCCGGATAGCTGCCATATACGGTTTTAACTGAGTAGCTATACCATACCACACTTGATCAATCTCATAATTTACGACTGACCGGTTGATGCTAAATTTTTAAGTTGGGTTCCTGCGTCGTCATTCTAACTACACCGGTGTTGTCACCCCACACACGTAAGCCCAGGGGCATCCTCTGGCTCTTCCAGCGAACTCTTCCCTCACTGCCCCACACTACAGGCCTCTTAATATTACTTCTTTGTTCCTTCTTTCTCTCCTTCTCCAACTATTTTTCCTAGCTGCAATACGGTATCCCTTTTCCATGGGTGAAGAATCCAATGATCAATTCCAAATTAGACTTTACGGTTATGCTAAATTTAATTGGTCCTGCGTCGTTTTTCTAAACACCTGCTGTTGCACCACCACACACGCTAGCCCAGGGGGCACTCCTCGCTCTTCCAGCAACTCCTTCCTCCCACCTACAGGCCCTCTCTCAACATTTACCCGGATAGGGGACGTTTAGATATTGTACAGTTTTTGTTTTTCTTCTTTTATTTTCCTCCTAACCGTGATAGGCAGAGCATGACACGTCCCTTAGCTGCAGTGGGAAGACACTCCCCTGGCGAGCAAGCTTTTTCCGTTTTCCGTGTCGAAAAATCCGCTAAATATGGTCCAAATAGGAGTATACGGTATTAAACTAGAAAATCGATACCACCGGTTGATGCTACAGTTTTCAAAATCCATTCCGGCTGTTGTCACCACCACACGCTAGCCCAGGGGCACTCCTCTGGCTCTTCCGCGAAACTCCTTCCCCCCCACCTACAGGCCCTCTCTCCAAACAATTTACCCGGGTAGGGGACGTATTAGATATTGTACTGATTTTTTTTTAGACGGGAATAAACCGGTCAACTGCTTGGAAGTAGCTATGCTCACCACTATACCACCAGCAGCCACAGCAACTGATAAGAACAGATACTAAACTTGATTTCAGCTGCAGTGCCAGCATGAGCCAGTGGTGTCACCTGCAGGCGGTGATGGACCTTTGTTGCACCTAGTTGGGTGCTTCCCTAACATGTGATGGGTATTTGCATCGCCTTTCTTGGTCTGGGTTGAGCACAATTGCCATGAGGATAACCACCAGGCTGTTGCCTGAGAATTTGGGGTAATGGTGAGATTAAGCAGCCTCAGAGGCATCCATGCATGCTGCCCCTGCTGTTTCCTGTCCATTTCCGTGGTGTTTCCATCATTTTCTGAGGTTTCCAGGTTTTCACCCAGCCTTCCCTAGGCAGAGCCTTGGTCCCCTGCAAAAAATGCTCGAGTCTCCCATTGACTTCAATGTGGTTCGTTACTTGAAATGAGCATCCGAGCATCGGGAAAAGTTCGACTCGAATAACGAGCACCCGAGCATTTTAGTGCTCGCTCATGTCTAGTGACTACCTCTTGAAGCTGATCAAGAGAATGCCAAGAGTGTGCAAAGCAGTAATCAAAGCAAAAGGTGGCTACTTTGAAGAACCTAGAATATAAGACATATTTACAGTTGTTTCACACTTTTTTGTTAAGTATATAATTCCACATGTGTTAATTCATAGTTTTGATGCCTTCAGTGTGAATCTACAATTTTCATAGTCATGAAAATACAGAAAACTCTTTGAATGAGAAGGTGTGTCCAAACTTTTGGTCTGTACTGTACATTATACTTACCTACTCTCTATCAGCCGCGTTGCTCCGGCTCCCTGCACGGCCTCCACTGCATCTTCCTATCGCGCAGATCAAAACATCCAGTGACAGGGGGGAGCATGGAATAGCAGGCCACGTTGGTGATGATACCGCTTGGGCTTTTCACCGCCATAGCCTACTATTGAATGCTCCCCCGTCACTGGATGTTTTGATCCATGTGACTGGAAGATTCAGTGGGGGCCGTGCAGGGATCCAGGGCAATGCAGGTGCCTAGGAGAAGTATAATGTATACAAGGGGCTTGGGAATTGGGGCGATATTTTGGAATATGGATAATCCCCTTAAATGTCCAAATTCATGCCCCCAGTCTAGTGTATCCTTAGAAAAATCCATATTTTCCTGGTGTTTTACTGCTCCATTCCAGCTCTCTGGCTCTTTTTGCTGGTCTTCGTCTACCCAAGTTCACAGACGGGGTCACATGTTAAGCTACAGTCAATAACTTGCCTCATCAGGGACCCCATCTGATGAGGCCAAATGGGAACTGGAAGACCTCTGGAGAGATATAGGGAGCAGGAACAATGCAGCCAGGAGCAGGTGTCTGTGCTACATTTGAGTGCATTGTCCTGCAGAAACCAAAACAAAGTGCTAACATTATTTCAGACAATATTACTAATGATTCAATTATCCCATAGATGATGTTTGGTAGACACTTCCCTGGTAACTATTGTCTAGGAAATTGTGGGTCAAAGATGTTGAATTGTACTTGAACATTGTTAGGATGACTAACATATGCTAAGACTTTCATAAAGACTGGTTTAACATGAGCGAGTGTCACACTCCGGAATCCAATTGGAAAGTGGGAAGAAGCTGAAGGGAACCCACACAAATACATGAAGAACATGCAGATGCTGTCCTTGATTACATTTGAACATAGGACTTCAGCTCTCTAAGGCACCAGTGCTAACCACTGAGCCACTGAGCTGCCCACATGAGATATGATTGTTGAATGCCACCTTAAGATTGCACAGTATTACAAAGCAAATGTGATCAATGTTCTTTGTACATTTGTTGATTAGTAATCAGCTATCATACTGTAAGTATTTTGTGCAATTGATAAGCCATCTCTATGTGCTTAAATTCCTCAGTTATCTGATGGCTTTAACCATTTTTGTCACACTTAATATATTTATTAAAGATGTCATGATTTAGCTTGCAATAAAATATGTTCCAAAGGAATTCATTATGTTCACAGCATGTCATATATTGTAATCTGCTTGAAAAGCTGTGAGGAGGTCAATAATAAAGACTATGAATGAACATGGGTCAGCAGCGAATGAGCTGCATACAGCATATACCAGTAAAACATGAAAATATATTCATAGCAAAATCACAAGCACAATGCTCAGCATTCACACTGTATTTTTCTTTATCTATGTCTAAAGAAAAATATTAAACTGCATTGATTTTTAAGATTGGTCTTTTTAGGTTTAGAGGGATTGCGCCGTGCAAATATGATGTTTGATCATGCACTAGAAGAAGAGAACTGTACAAATAGAACAGTAGACCAGGGGTTCATGCCATCTTTCCCTGTGCACTCAGTAGGATATAATATATATTGGCAACAGAGCATGACCAATGGACATAATCTAATGAGAATATTCTGCGATGATAGGGGTGTCCCATGGCCAACATTAAAAACATGCAGGGATCCTCACAGTATCCTCGCTGTGTAATTCTATGCAGTCAACATATGAGTAAATTTATCTGAAATATACTGAAACTATTACCTTGAAAACCCTTGCTAGATGTGTATTTTATACTATAATTTGAAAACCTGATTTAAAGCATTTGACTTCTAAGACGGGAACCGGTAATTATACTCTGATGAGGGCACTGATTCATTGCCCAAACAGATAGTCCAAATTAGAGTTAAGTGAATCGAATCCAACAATCCAAGTGGAATTTGATCCGAATTTCATGACAAATTCAATTTGTCTCGAGGCCAAATTTCCTTGTGCTTTGTGTTAGAGAATCGATTTAATCTGAAATAGTGTTAAAAAAAAATCATACTTACCTCCTCCATTTGCTAGCAATGGGCCGGGAGCTGCCATCTTGATGGAAGATCTCGGCTGAAATCCCATGCGTCATCTTGGGCCGTGCAAAATCCAGATCTTCAAGCAAGATGGAGGCGGTACAGTGATGGGAAGCAGCGTAATTGCAGTTCTATGTCATTGCACCCACTACTTACAATAAAATGCTCTTCTTGACGATGCAAGTTTTTTTGTAAAATTCAGCGAATCAACCAAACCAAATTTTGAAAAGATTCGCTCAGGTTTAAAGGGGTTTTCCCAACTCATATAGCAATAGGCTATTGCTAGGATAGGCATTCGCTTTAGGATGGGTGGGTCCAACTTCTATGACCCTATACAGTCCTGATAATGAAAAATTTAGTGTAGCATTGTCGTTGTGTCCCCTTCACTTTTTACCCCTGTACAGCACCACCTGGCTACTCGACTATGCAGGGAACTGCAGTACGGCCCCCTTCCCCTTCATTCTCAGGATCAATTAGCATCCCAGAAGCGAGACCCCCAACATCATAAAAATATGGCATATTCTAGTGGTATGCAATTAATTTATAAGATGGGTAAAACCACTTTAACAGATTACTTAAAATTTGACATCAACCATGGATGCAGTAATCTACGGAAGAGATGTCACAGTTAATTGCTAAATGGTTGTACTTAGTAATTTTTGCTAATATGAAGATTAAAATTGAACACACATCTCTGAAGATTGAAATTTAACACACATCTCTCAAGAGCTATTTTGACTGGTCAACCCTATCTATTAGATATTTATGGTATATCCTGTCTAGAGTTTAGTAAATTGAGAATTTAGAATAAAAATTTGTCCCAAATGTTTTAAAAATTCTAATTTGACAGATGAGAAGAAAGAGACTTTTCTAGCCATTTAAAGTACTTGATTCTGATATAGTAGATTTATACCCAAATTGAATTTCTTGGCTGATACGGGGTATATGAGACATGAAACAAATTTTAGGAAATTGGTCATCTCTAATCCTGTGGATAAATCAGAAATGTTGCTGGTTTAAAAAGTCCCTAAATTAATCAAAAGTAATAGAAAATGAATATGAAATTTTTTGTCATTATTTTCCTCTACTGAGGTTTATTAATGGGGTCCCCATTCAATGACTGCAAACTATGGTTTAAGCTTTTCATAACGCAATTAATAGCTTTTATATAAAGTTTATCTCAAATTATTACTCACAAGAAATTCAGTTCAATTTAATTTTTGGTCTGCAACAATCTTCACCTTGTGTTTTTAGCAGAAAATACCACCTATTCATCTGTAGTAAAAAATAGTGTATGTATGTATGTATGTATGTCCGCTAAAGGAATCCGCACCTTCGCAGCTACAATCACGAAATTTGGCACACAGATACAACAGGTGTCCGGGAAGGTTTTAGAACGGGTATCAGCTCTACAGAATGTACCGTTCCTGAGATATTCCCAGCTTAGCCTATATGGGAAAATTTACAAAATAGACAAATGGATAAAATGAACATTATTAATCACCTATTCATGGGGGATAGGTGATTAATAATAGATCAAGCTCTACAGTGCTCCTAAGAAGGAGAGGTCCAATCTCTGAATGGAGCAGTACTGTACAGTAGTCACTTTGTGGGATTGATGGAGCAATTTTTACATCAGCTGAAGAGAATGGCATGGTGGAACCACTTGTATACAACCTCTCCATTCGGAGATGGGACCCATAGACTTCTGATTCTTGAGCTCATAGGAGGTTCCATTGGTGGCCCCCCAGTGATCTATTATTTGTCACCTATCCTAAATAATTGTTATGTACCGTTTGCAGATGCAGACCCCTTGACTTGAATCGGTCTGCGATCTGCAAGATATGGGCAAAGATGGAACATGTTCAATCTTTTTGGGATACGGAGGCAAGCACCAGAAAGCCCACTGAGGAGCTTTGTAGTGCTTCCATGGGCTTCCGTGAAGTTCTATCTTCGATATGTGGCAGATCGTGGACACATTTAAGTTAATGGGTCCGCATCCACACCACAGACTGCTAATGGCTAGTGCCCGTATATTGCTGACTAGCCGTTTATGGTCCGCAATATGGGCACTGAGCCAGTATGGTTATGTGCATGAATGTGGGTTGAAGCTCTGTTTTTCTGTTGCAGAATTCCAAATGATTTTTTTCTTTGCACATGGCTACAGAGATAAATTTATTTTATGTTATGGATAAATCATTTAGTGCAAAAAACATCTTCAGTGAAAAAGATGATTATTTCTAGGAGAAACTTAAAGAGGTTCTCAGGATAGTATTAGATCGACAGGCTTCAAACTCCTGGTAACCCCACTTATTTGAGGATGCTAGAGATCCATTGAGCTTATTGGCTTCTTCACGGCTTAGCAAGCACAGTGCCATCCACTGGATAGCGGCTGCACTGGGTACTGCAGCTCTGACCCATTTCTGAAAGGGACTGAGTTGTGCTTAGGACATGTGGTGGATGAACGTGACGTCTCATGGCCTAGAAAGAGGACTAAGTGCTTTTGGAGAACAGGGTCGTCTTCATACAGCTGATCAGTGGGGGTTCCAGGATTCGGACCTCTGCTTTTTTGATATCGATGAACTTTACTAAAGATATTCCATCAATATTAAAATCCCAGAGAACCAATTTAGTAGTAAAACATGGATAGGGTTTGTCTATACTAGGCAACCCCTTTCAATGATTAAACTCTGGCTGCCCACACCTGCCATTAGGAGGAACTTACTGCAATCAAATGTATACATACTCAGTAATCAATCTGTATACAGTAAGCACTCCCACGTATAAGCAGCAATTATCCAGAAATGTAACGTCTATGGAAAATATTTGGAGTTGTGCAATAGATGGAGCCTTGACTACCATTAAAGATATACACTATATAGCCAAAACAATGCAGACAACCCTCCTAAATAATCATGTTTCAGCCACACCCAAACAGGTGCATAAAATCAAGCACACAGCTATGCGCTCCCAATAGACTACACCTTTTCAGTGTATAGTCACACAGTCCCATAGACACACTCAGAAATCTTTTGGAAAAGCTATCTTAGAAGAGTGGAAGCTGTTTTCACTGCCAAAGAGGGCCCAACTCCAAATTAATGCCAATAGTTTCGGAATGGACTATCCAAAAACTCCCATATGTAGGTCAGGAGTCCACACACTTTTGATTATATAGAGTATGAAAAAATATTATTTACAGTTTTGGGCATATTTCAGTAAAAATGTCATATGCATTGCAATATGTTTTATGTTCTCTAGACAACCTACAAAGTTTTATTTATTTATTAGAATCCAAATGACTATTTTATAAACTATGATTTAATAGATTGTTATTTTTTATTCTCTTTTTAGATGACACGGGAACAGTACATATTGGCCACACAACAAAATAATCTACGGGCAGAAAACACTCAGTTTTATCCAGTTGGAATTTATGGATGGCGGAAGAGGTGCTTGTACTTCTTTGTGCTACTTCTGTTGGTTACCATGATTGTTAACTTAGCAATGACAATATGGATTTTGAAGGTTATGAATTTTACAGTGGTAAGTAATATTATTACTATTAGGTCAATTAACCCTTAATTATTATATTTTGTTACAATTATTTCAGGATTGTGTGAGGGATGGGCTCTGATTATCTATTATCTATATTAATAATTCAATATTTATATAATATATACATTGGACTGTTTACTGATAATTGAATTTATAGATATCCATATTTAAACTATAACATAAGTTATATATAATGGAGATTTATGGTTAATACGTTAAAGGTGTATCTATATTTGCTATTTTTTTTTAAATTTCAAGCCATCTAAAATTAAAAAAATTTGTAGATAACTTTGATTTCACTATTCTACCATGTTGTATCTGAATGATCAATATGTATTCATAATTACAGACTACAAAAAAAAAAATCCTCTGTAGTCTGAACCAGCAGTCAAAGGGATACACTACTCCCTCAGCCCCTCTTCTACCGTCTGTAACCTTGGAGACACATAGGTTTACCTACGATCTACAGTCACAAAATAGCCGAATGTTTTTAATCGGTACTTCACATGTATTGAGGAAATTTAACCCCTTCGCCTTGTATGTATTTTTGGGCCTTGTTTTCATATTTTAATTATCTCAATCCAAGAGCTATAACTTTTTTATGTTTATATCTGTGTAGCCATATGAGGGCTTGCTTTTTGCAGGACAAGTTGTAGTTTTTAATGGCACCATTTTGGGGCATGTTTAACTTATTGCTTAACTTTTATTAATCTTTATGAGGTGGATAGTAAAAAACAGCAATAATGCCACTGAGTTTTTACAGTATATTTTTTATAATTTACTACTTTTGCACAATTAAACCCCCTTTTTAAAAAAAATGTTTTTGCATCGCCATCTTCCAAGACTCATAATTTTTATTTTTCTTTCAACAGAGCTATGACGGCTTGACTTTGTGGAAATGCTTGACATTTTCATTTTGGAGTACATAACATTTTAAAATTGCTTTTTATTTAGTTTTTTGTGGTGAATAACAAAAAAAAAACAGCAACTGGCATTTCTTTTTTACAGCTTTCATCATACAGATTAAGTCGCATAATAATTGTGTTGTGAGGGTTGTTGCAGACGGGTGATGCCAAATATGTGGAGGGGATTCCATTTTTGAAATTTTTACCATTGAAAAGCTTTTTTTTAAATGATATTGCTTTTTTAACTTGGATTTTTTACTTATTAAAATATTTTTTGTAACCATTTACTGTACTAGTTCTACAAGGGAACTTTAATATACAATTTCTTGATTTCTCCTATAATACAGTTGTATTGCTAATGTAGTACAGTATGTATAATATAAAGTATGTATAAATGTATTATAAAGTGCGGGCACGGCCTGAGTCAATAGCAGGCCGTGCCAGAGAGGCTATGTGTGCTAGGGATATACAACAGGCAGGTCTGGGCCTACATTAGGTCACCAGCTGCCATGCAAAGACATCAGTAGCCTGTGATAGCATTCTGAACAATATTTCATAGCACCTAAGGGGGTTAAACATACCAGACTGAAGCTCCTGCCATTCCTGGAGATCAATGCAACTTAGTCTAGGCTCCAGTAAAAAGGTGAGAACCTTGAATGAAGCCCATTAATGACCACTGTAAAGACAAATCAGAGGTCATTAAGGTGTTTAACAATACTTGGTTTCAAACATGGACATTCCCTTTAAGCATCTAAACAAACTATTCATTGTTTTAGCAAGTATAAGCAAGTTATCTCTACTTTTAGCCATGTATTGCAAAATCACTTTACAGTTATATATACCAACTTATTCAGTATTATTACATTTTAAGATCAATTTTTCATTGACACACATGTATATGTTAATGCTATGTAGATAATAGTATATTTAATACAGCACATTTCATATAGCACATTGAAATTCTGATTATTGGTGGCATTATTTATTTTTCCAATATGCATAAATGTATTAGGTTGTATGCAATTTATATACTGCAATATATATATATATATATATATATATATATATATATATATATATATATTAGAGCACACTGAACTTTTAAACATTTTTTTCTAATTTCTATTTTCTAATATATATACTGTATTCTGTACGATTTGGATGTAAATACTTCAAATATTGCTAATAGTAATAAAATGCTAGATAACAAAAAATATTCAGCACTCTTTACAGAAAAATAAGTATAGAACATGAGGCCAGTCTAAAGTCTCTGTGAGGTCTTATATATGCAAACATACTACTACTCCAAATTGTATAGTGCCTTAATGTTGCACTTCTGTACGCACATTGACAATAATTGCTCCCAGATAGAAATGTTATGTTGCTGTAGTTATGTCTTAAATAAAAATATATAAATGTTTATAGGTGTGGTCAGACACTAAGTCTTGCCATTACACACCCCTGTCTCTGTCCGGGCTCTTCACCCCTGTCTCTGTCCGGGCTCTTTCTAGGCACTAAGCAGAAGGAAATTTGGTGTTATGGGGCCACGTGTCTTGCCATTGACAGCGAGTCACCATCTCCAGCAGTGTCTTGAACAAGAAATCTAGACTACTATGGACTGAAACAGTTCAATCTTTAGCAACAAATCCAAATTCTGTTTGGGATCTGACAGTTGGGTTCAAGTATGGAGGCTTCACTGGTAGATCTTCAATCCTGCCTTTTCTTTGGAGCAGCACACTGCCCAAACTTCTTGTGTGATCATCTATGGAGCCATTGTATACATCAGATGCTCAAAGTAGTGATATAAGGGACACTAACATCTCAGTGATGTGTGCCAAAGTTATGGCCACCTGTGGCCTCTCATGACAGGGCTCCCAACTGACATTTTTCAGCAGGATAATACTTTCCCACACACAGCAAGGTTTTCCCAGAAATGTCTCCACCATATTGCAACACTTCCCTGCTCTGTTTGGTCACCAGATTTATTGGCAATAGAGAATTTATAGGACCTGCTGGGATGTCAGCTTCAGCAACCTATGAGTGTACAGGATCTACAAGCCCAGCTGTAATATCTGTGGGCAAATGTGCCACAATATACCATATGGAACCATCTTGTATACAGGCTAGGGGCAGCCCAGCACAGTACTAGAGACTCCTTTCAATTGTACAATTTTCCCAAATAAATGTATCCTTTCCCTCTAATATTGTAATCACTTACATATATCATCATTACATTTACACATAGAAAGTTTCATTTGATTCCATTACCTCATTATTGGTGCATTTTTTTCAGTGATTGTATTTTGGCACCCTAATATAGCTTCAGTTATATACAGATGCATACAGATGTGTTTGTTTTTTGTTAGTAATAGAATGTTCCATCATATTTTATATTACAGAGTTATTGTCCCCAGAGATAGGGCAAATCAATACTTATATCCTACCTAGGATAAAGTTTTTCGTAGAGTCTCCCGAATAAATGTGTGCCCTCCTCCAGTGTGCAGAACGCATGTCTCTGAGATCACTCAGGAATTTGGTCTTATCAGCACAAAGGGGGATCGGTACTAGATTTACAAGACACATCATTACAGAATGGTAATAATAAAAGGGAACAGAATTAAAGGAACTGAACCAATCAGTACTTAAAAAATGTTTGGATTTAAAAAAAATGTTTATTTAAAAATTGATAAAAGTTCATAAAATATACATGTAAAGTAATCTAGTGTTTATATCTACATTCTATCCAAACTACTTTCAATAATACTATAGTTACTATACTATTCCGTCTATAATAGTTTAAAGAACAATAATAAAACAACATAATATCTTCAATCATAGGGTTTGATAGTTGGATACAAAAGCAGATAGTCACGTGGAAATCATAACATTTTATGAAATGATGAGATATGCTTCAGTTAGCGCAAATAATTGTACTACCGCTACTATACATAAGTATATTATTCTTATGATGAAAAATGTTTAAAGTGCACAAATTATTTCAATTTAGTTTTAATATTGTGTAGAGATAGGGATGTTATACATTTTTCTAATATACCTTATTAGGGAAAGTGTTTTTCTTTTAATAGAAAACAGAGTGTAAATAATCTCCTTAACAACATTTTAACTGAGGTATGCCAGTACTGAGCAAGCATTCAATACTGACTATGACTATGATGACTATGTGTAACAAAAAGGCAAGCTTTACAGCCTGTGTCTTATCTCACTATGCCAGCTCCTGGCTTCCTATATGTTCTGTAGCAATCTTTGGCTGTCTCCCTGCCTATTTGACTTGCTGCTAGCAGCCTGTCATTTCATTTGCTTTATCTCTATATTCTCTGTTTTACTTTTAGTTACTGAGCACAGGGAAGAGAGAGAGAGGAGAATGGGACTGCAATCACTTAGTGCTGACAGTAAATATGCTATGTTCCTGTATACCTACTGTCAGTACTAATCACTTGCATTCCTGTTTTTTCTCTTCTCTGTTTTCAGTAAAAGAAGCACAGGAAACATAAAGTAGAAGATATGCCAGTGGCAGATGAGCAGCTAGACAGGAAGAGATCACTACGGCATATATAGGGAGCAAGGGGCTAGGGTAGTGAGATAAGAGGCAGGCTGAGAAGCCTGCTTCTATATGAAACACATAGTCATGAAAGGCTCTCCTTAGCCATACGCATTTACAGTCTCATTTAGGAGAATTTTTCCACCCTGTTTTCTAGTAAAAAGGAAATATCTTTCCCTAATAAAGGTAATTACAAAAATTCTTAGCATTTCTGTTCCTACACAATATTAATAAGAAACTGAAATGATAGGTACACATTTATCTCGTTGATACATTTCTGATAGACTGATTTTAAAGCCCACTGCACAGCAATTCCATGTTTTAAAAGTAAAGGGTATTTTAAATGGATGAATTTGGGCAGAACAAATTCTTTTCAATCAAGGACTCCATATGCAATGAAATGCTAAAGTTGGTGACTAAAATATTTCTCTCCATTGAGCCATTTCTCGGTACCTTGTAAAAGATCTGAGGTGTTGGTTCAGTAACCTGTGAAGTTATGTGGCTCAAGTAATTACACTACTTCAAGCCTAATGACTTCAGCAAAATAACATTTCAAGTGTTATAAAAGAAATATTAAAAAGCACTGACTTGTGTCTAGATGCTTTTTTACAATTAGAATTTAGTAATTATTGTCATTTTGTAATAGAATTTGCAATATGAATTGAACTCCAGCCTCTTAGAGTGAGAATGGCACAGAAGTACAATCTTTATATTACAAAATTGACTTTGAATTGATTTGATATCTTTAAAATGTGTGTCTGTTGAGAAATGTGGAATTAGAATATGAGTCTACTAGAAAATGATGCAAGAGGTTACAAATAGAGATGAGCGAACGTGCTCGTAATGAGCACTGTACCGCTCGGCTCCCCTGCGCTCGCATGGGCGCAGGCAGCCGCTTCCGTCGTCCTGAGGAGGACGGAAGCGGCTGCCTGCGCCCATGCGAGCGCAGGGGAGCCGAGCGGTATAGTGCTTGTTACGAGCACGTTTGCTCATCTCTAGTTACAAACCATGAGGTTTCATCAAAGACCCATAATGCTTGTTCTTAGGCATAACTTTAAGTGCCCTCCCCCCCACCATGTATAATACTGGCTTCTTCTTATGTGGCAAAGAGACTATTAGATACCCTCATTTTGTGACTAATGCATTCCAACCCCAAATGGTTCATTGCTTTCATCTGCCATACAACTAGTAATTCAGCCCATGTCTTGACATGACCAACAGTTGAATGAAACTTGTTTGGTTTTAGAAAAAAAAATGTAAATATTGTTCTGAATTTTACATCTTCTTGTAGTTTTTCTTGTGTCAGTGCCACCAGTGTGAATCTACAAAGCCCCAGCCCCTAGATCCTCTACATATCTGATACTATCTCATCTTTTTACAAAATAGCTCTGGATACTAAGCTAATGCTGTAATAAGTTTACCAGAGTGTGCACATAAATATGTAAGAACATTTTACCCTAGCATTACTTGGCTTTATGCTTTTTGACAAAATAATGCTGGCATGCAGAGACCCTAATACAGTCAGTTACAATCACAGTTTTGCAATATGTCTACTTTGCTTTCAATCTTCACCTAGCTGTCAAGATTTAAAGGGAAGGAACCTATTACCATGAAAATACAGTGCAATCGGCAGGCAGCATATCATAGAGCAGGAGAAGCCGAGCAGATTGATATATAGTTTTGTGGGAAAAGATTCAGTAAATATTTCAATTTATTCAATTAACCCTTTTCTGACTGAGCAATTTTCTATTTTTTTTGTTTTTGTTTTTCATTCCCTGCCTTCCCATATCCATAAATGTTTTACTTTTCTGTTCACATAGCAGTATAATGAGCTTGTTTTTTGTGTAATAAATATTTCACTGTTAATTAACTAAAAGATAGTCGATTAAAAATAACCATTATTTGAAACAATTAAAATAAAGAAGGTGCTTATATACAAAAAGGATAAAGACATTGGGGTGGATAGCTGGTATATGTCACAGCAAATTACTCTATTACTCCTATACACCCACTCACACCCAACAACACACCTAGATGGAGTATAGGGTACCAATGCTGGACTGTACAGACGTTATATGAGCGGCCAAAAATTCCAATGCACGTCCCTGTCTGCTAGTGTGTCCATATACTTTAGGCTTTTAAGGCAAGAAGAACCATATAAGCTCCATACTACCTACTGCAGATCACCCCCGTGGTGTGGTGTTGTGAATGGCTACTAAAAGGTCCTAGACATGTTCCCTAATCCCATTAATCACTCGACGCGTTTCTTTGTCTGCAGTGCTTATTAGAAACATGTAAAACAGACAGACAAAACATGCAAACAGACACGCTTCACGCTACTGATGGTGAGCGTGCAGCTTGTAGCCAGCGGTGCTAGAACGGCCATAGAGTGGCGCCAAGCACGCTCCCTAAGACAAGCAAACCCCGCCCTCCTGGGCTGAGCCAGCATCGCGGCCGCCAATCCGCTAGAGGGAGCGTACGAACCAGCACTCCCATTTCCCTCACAGATACATTGCAAGGAGCGCAGGAGTTAAGTATATAATATGAAGTGACTAATAGCAGCTTAACATAAATCGATGACTATTCTAGAGATACATGGCCTGGAGAATACAATGAAGAACACACAGTGCAGGAGCCTGGGTACAATGCATGGTCACATAGAACACAGTATACAGGAGAGGAACACTCAATCAGTGTTTGCTGATTGTGAACATTATCCACAGGTGTCTGCTGTGTGAAGTAGCAGTCACCTGGTTGCTATGGTGCTCACTCCATTCTGGAGTGGGCACCATCTTTAAAGATCCACTAATTTTATGCTAAAGTGGTAGGTCCTACTCAATGATTGACAGCCTTCCCTGAATGCTTAGCTATGCAGAGTTAGCTGTCAGTCACTGATTGGCTCAACCCACACGACTCCTAAGCAAAGAAAGAGCAAAGGTTTAAAATTTGAATAAAGTTTGTTACTGAAGCTATATATCAATCTGCATAGCTCCTCCTACTCCATAACTTGATGCCCACACATTGCACTGTATTTTCATGGTGACAGGTTCCTCACGGTGACAAAGTTTTCTTATTACAGTAAGTAAAGGCATATGTCTAGAATATGAAAAGCGTTCAAACAGGCCACTCTGCTTTGTTTCTGCAGCCACCCCTTGCTGTTTCTCACTTATTCCTCCAATAATTTCTGATAATTTACCAAATGGATGTTATTGGTGGGGCTGTGATCCTGCACAGCCTATCAATACAGACTTTGCCAGACTGGTAATGGGCACACTTACTTTTGAACGTATTAACACATTTCCCTGAGGAGTAACGGATGAAGAGCACAGTGCAGCATTCTAAGGAAATTCTCAAGAATGGCTATTTCATAGGGCATACAAGTATTTAGTAAAAACAGACATCTGACAGCTATCATTTAGTTTCTATACCAGCTACAAAAAGTTTTTACGGATTTAGATGGGAGTACGTATTTTTTGTGATATACGGTAGAATTTTGCTGTTAGGAATCATATGCCGTACAGTATATTATTCTGAGTACTTCTTAGCAGCATTCTGAACATTTATTTTCAGGACACAGCTAAAATATGTTACATCATGACTTGGAGTTATTTTAGTATTTTCTCTTAAACGGTTCCATTGATTGAATAAAAATGTAATGAAAAGGATTGGACTTGCAGAGTGTAAATAATCCATCTTTGGCAAATGCATGCCTTCAACATTGTTCTATTGATTTGAAATAAATAGGTATATAGCAGGAAAATTGCTGATATTTCCCAGCAGCGGGACAATATTTCACGTGATACATCTCAATTCATTTTGGCAGATATAATAAGCTACATACATTAAAACAACAGTCTTGAACTTGCAACCTGTATGTAAAACTTCACAGTGACATGTTACAATTGCCCCTGACTGGTATTGAACAAGAATGTAATGGAATACTTCCCTGTAACATGCCCAGTATACATGCAAACAGTCCTCAGGATAGGCCTTCAATATCTGATCAGTAGGGGGTCAGACTCCCCACATGACAGTAGCTCCAGAGTCAGACGTCAGCACGGGAACCATACAGTTCAGTCCATTCTGTAGTGGACAGAGCTGGTTACTACAGTATTCCCCTAAATGGGAACATCTCTGCAGGAATCACCTCCATCCACTACACAACAGATAGAGTTATGTCGTTCTGGCGCCAACTGCCAGATCTACAGAACAGCTGATTCACGAGGATGCAACTCAGAGGTGCCCACAGTGAACCAAAGGACCCGCCCACTAATTACACATTACTGTCTATCTCCAGAATAGTATCCTTATCATCAGGGGAGAAAGCTAAAGGACCTGTGATGATGTCATCAAAGGTCCTGTACATCTACTAAATTAACTGAACAAAGAAGGGAGTAGTTCCCAGGTTACATAGGAGCCTCTGCCAGGGCTTGTGATGACATCATCCTCATCATCACAGGTCCTGTACATCTAGTAAAGGAACTGCACAGAGCATTATGTAGTTCCCAGGTTAGATAGGAACATTTGCCAAGACCTATAATGACATCATCATCATGATCACAAGTCCTAGAAAAGGAACTGCACAGAGCATCATCATAAGTCCTTCAACCCCCAACATTATGAAGAAGAACAGGATACCACTAGAATGAAGTGGTAAGAGGAGGTCCTCCTCCTTTCTCTTCATTTCCACCCCATTCCCTATTTTAATATTATATTTAATAGTATATATATATATATATATATATATATATATATATATATACAGTACAGACCAAAAGTTTGGACACACCTTCTCATTCAAAGAGTTTTTTGTATGTTCATGACTATGAAAATTGTAGATTCACACTGAAGTCATCAAAACTATGAATTAACACATGTGGAATTATATACTTAACAAAAAAGTGTGAAACAACTGAAAATATGTCTTATATTCTAGGTTCTTCAAAATAGCCACCTTTTGCTTTGATTACTGCTTTGCACACTCTTGGCATTCTCTTGATGAGCTTCAAGAGGTAGTCACCTGAAATGGTATTCCAACAGTCTTGAAGGAGTTCCCAGAGATGCTTAGCACTTGTTGGCCCTTTTGCCTTCGTCGAATTTATAAAAAGATTTGTTCTTAACACGAATCTATTCGGTCGAAGCTGCATAAAAATCATTCGCTATTCCGGTTGTGTTCTGCGAACATTCACGCACTAATAATGAACATAGCGTTGTTAAAGGTACGCTACTTAACTGAATACGTACACATGAGCATACAAAGTGCGTACAAATCCTTGGCGTACTTTTGTCTAGCAATTGCGTAATACGTAGGCAAAGCAAAGTTTTATAAATGGCATCAAGGCGATCTTCAGCATTTAGCTCTGGAGAGCTTAAATACATGGTCCAGCTGATGGACCGGCAGGATTACGATGGAACACACTGACACCCAAACCAGCATGATAAGGTGATCCGAGGCTTGCGCCATCGCCTTGACACAGTGCGGACCCCGGGCCAGATCCAGCGGAAATAGTCCGATTTGAAGTTCAAGTGCCTCTACAACAATTTTGCGCCTTAGTGGGTTAGCCTGGTGGAACAGTGGCCAACTACTATGAATTCTAGATCTAGTGATTTTAGATCATTTTAATGTCTCTTTTATCTTTTGCGACTTTCTAAAAAGTCTCAGCCAGGCACCCCCTAGACGTACTTTTCACTAATATAGGTGTCAACCACATTGCACAGTGCACACAGCAGCTCCAGTCTACAAACTGACCTAAAATACACCTCTACTGGTAAATTCTGTCTAAGGTTATTACCACACAGCGGAAATGAGGCCTCAGCTGCCTCTTATTTAACTAATGAAGACCACACTGAATAGCCGGTGTGCACTCTTAATGGCCTGGCGGTATTGAAGGAGCTGCACGGCCATTAACAATGCAGACCGGCTATACAGTGCAGTCTTTATTAGTTAAATAAGAGGAGGCTGTGGCCTTTTTGGCCTCATGGTACTCAACCACAGCATGGCTGGGCCCCGAATGGCTCACGACCACGCCATGTAGTCGTACCCTGAGGGCAGAGTACAGACTTTTCCGAGTTCCGAAGGACTCCTAGCCTCCTACACACATGAATTTGGTCTGTCAATCTTTTGCCACTAAAAACACAGATTAAAAACTGTATTACATGGTAACAGGAGTTTTTATGTCCATTTTCTTAGTGGTATTTTTTACACAGACCTGCTTGAATTGTGTTTTTTCCATTGCATTTAAAAAAAGAGCAACAGATACAAAAATGCGCCCAAAATAAATGGCTCTAGCAAACAAAAAACATTTCCCATATAGTTTCAGCTATAATCTGGTGCTGGCACTTTCCAGCAAAGAAAGAAAAAGCATAACAAACACCTCAAAAAACACCCATAAAACAACTACATGTGAATCCAGCTTTAGAGATCTTTTAGATGCCTACACTCATAGCTAAAAAAAGTGGCACTTTCAATATGATATTGTGATTATTTTGATTATTATTATTAGTAGTAGTATTTTTATTATGATGATTATCTCTATTAGTAATAACTTTCATTATTGTTTCAATATCTTTAATATCCATTATGTATTTTTACCATGGTAATGAAAAAGTAAAACCATTTTTATTTTATAGTATTTTTTTCCTATTAGAAAAGGTCAGCAACATTTTTCTCCATTTTAAATCACTGAGGAAGAACAAGAACTATTACAGCTAACAGAAGTACAATAATTTCCATAACAGCATATGCATCATTATGAAATTAAATTGTGGCAAGTATAACAATGGCTGGTGTCCAGCATTATCCAGTATTACTGAAAATTGCCTTTTATGTTTTAGTGTTTTTTTTCTTTTCTGCAACAAGAGCCCCTCGGCCAATGACTTGCCTGGCCAGCAGCCAGCTTCTACCTTAGCACAAGATATAGCATTTTTCTTTTACGATTTTTAGTAATATACTGTAACAGTACAGGTATCCAATATATTGCTTTTTGTTTGGAGAAGGGAGGCTAGGGTGACCGAGCTATGACACTGTATGCTTTAAGAACTATGTGTGGTTTTCACCGTTTTGGACACAGTAAGGAGAAAATATTTGTACACAGTTTGAATTTCAGATGAGGCTCACTGCTATTATGAGGTCCTAGAGACGTGCATGGTTTATTATTTTAAAGCTATCATCAAAATCTTTATACAGGATTGGGGGAAAAAACACATGCTTATGTTCTTTCTAAAACCACAACTGTCCATTCACTGGTAGCTGGAGAATCAAGGAAACTTAAAGGGAACCTGTCACATTGACCATTCTGTTTGAGCTGCAGGCAGCATGTTATAGAGCAGGAGTAGATGAGCAGATTGATATATATGTTTATGGGAAAAGATTCAGTAAAACTGTTATTTACACATTTAAATTCCTGCTCATTCTGGGCTTTGAAGTCAACGAGCCGGTCCTATCAGTGATTGAAAGCTGTCACATTATACACAGTCATATAGATGAGGCTGTAAATTTGAAGGTGGTCAAGATATTCCAGGTTGAACACTATAAATACAGCCTTAATTGGCTTTTTATTTATTTATTTATTTATTTTACGTTAGAGATGAGCAAACTTATAATTTTTAATGAAAAAAAATAGAAAAGAAATATGAGTCCTGAGAGAGAGAGATAGAGAGAGGTTAATTCTTATCTGAGACCAGGAGTGTGACCTGTAAGCCTGTTCTTTCAAAAGGACAAGAGTTCTGAATGTCTCAGTATTTGCCTGAAAAGAATGAAGAGAAATTAAGATTTGTTAGAATTAGAGATGAGCGAACATGCTCGTCCGAGCTTGGTGCTCATTCGAGCATTAGGGTATTCGCATATGCTCGCTACTCAGACGAGCATATCGCGATCCTCGAGGAAATGGCAACTTCCTCTTCCTGCATTTTAGCCGCCTTTTTTCAGCCAATCAACATGCAGGAGAGTCTTTGGTACCTCCTAGCATCACGTGGGGCCCCTACAAGTCGATAGCAGGGATTGTTTGGCCAGATCAGATGACCTGGGAATATAAGAATCTGGTCCCGCGCTGCTCGTATCATACACCGTCTGCATGAGATTAGGGATAGAGCTGCTGTCTGTCAGAGAGTGTTAGGGCCTGAATTTAGTTGTTGGTTAGGCAGGAATCACCCACAAAGAACCCAACAGGCCTTCTAAGGGCTACAAGCATGTTTTTTTTTTGTCTCCTCCTGGCTGCTGGCTGGGACTTGTAGTGCAGCTTGGGTTCTTTGTGGGTGATTCCTTCTTGGCTGCACACTGTTAGGGCGTGAAATTAGAATCTGGTTAGGCAGGAATCATCCACAAAGAACCCAACGCTCCTTCTAAGGACTACAATGACAGGTTTTTTTTGTCCTCCTCTCGGCTGCTGGTTGGGACTTGTAGTGCAGCTACCGCCATCTTGGCTGCACACTGTGCACAGCAACTGGTGGCAGAAAGGAGACAGCACATGGTCCACACAGACCCCAATGAAATTGCCCAAAGTCCTCTCAAGACTCATTTTTGCTGCTGCTGTACCTTGGCTTGCTGGGATCGTTAGTGCAGTCTAGGGAATATGTTTTTTCACTCAGTTATATAAACTACAGTCCAGTGAACAATTGTGAGGTGTGCGATACACTAGACGCAGTCTAGAGAATACGTTTTTTTCACTCAATTATATAAACTACAGTCCAGTGAACAATTGTGAGGTGTGAGATACACTAGCCGCAGTCTAGAGAATACATTTTTTCACTCAATTATATAAACTACAGTCCAGTATACAATTGTGAGGTGTGTGATACACTAGCCGCAGTCTAGAGAATACCTTTTTTTCACTCAATTATATAAACTACAGTCCAGTGAACAATTGTCAGGTGTGTGATACACTAGCCGCAGTCTAGAGAATAATTTTTTTCACTCAATTGTATAAACTACAGTCCAGTGAACAACTGTGAGGTGTGCGATACACTAGCCACAGTCTAGAGAATACGTTTTTTCACTCAATTATATAAACTACAGTCCAGTGAACAATTGTGAGGTGTGCGATACACTAGCTGCAGTCTAGAGAATAATTTTTTTCACTCAATTATATAAACTACAGTCCAGTGAACAATTGTGAGGTGTGCGAAACACTAGCCGCAGTCTAGAGAATAATTTTTTTTCACTCAATTACTTAAACTACAGTCCAGTGAACAATTGTGAGGTGTGTGATACACTAGCCGCAGTCTAGAGAGTACGTTTTTTTCACTCAATTATATAAACTACAGTCAAGTGAACAATTGTGAGGTGTGCGATACACTAGCAGTTGAGCGAATCTTAAAAGATTCGTGGATTCGGGATTCGGCCCGAATTTTCCACGGGATTCGTGGAATCGGGCCGAATCCCATTAAAGTCTATGGGAGACCCGAATTATTTTGCAGGGGCCAAAGGTTCGGCCGTATCTATCCGCAAAATTGCGGATAGATACGCCGCGGCTCCTATGAAGAAGCTCTATAGTTGTCCGTGGGTACGGACAACTATAGGCATTTTCAAAGGGGCCGCCCGGCGTGTGTTCCGTGCGTACGGAAAAAAAAAAAATCGGTAGCTCAGGTATACATTTCTTTATTGGCAAATGGGGGCGTGACATGGGAGGAGCCAGGGTAGCATGTGGGATGGGCCGGGGTAGTGGGTGGGGTTAGGGGCCCCATTCAGATTCTTGCTATGGGGCCCAATGATTTCTATGTACGCCCCTGGCTGTATCTATCCGCAATTTTGCGGATAGATACGGCCCCATTCATACGGTCGTGTGAATGGGGCCTAAAAGTTGCCCCAACATGTAAAAACCTCAGAAAATTATGGAACACCTTGGAAATGCATAGGAAACACCAGGGGCAGCATGTAGGGATGCCTCTGAGGCTCCCTAATTGCACCATTTTTTCTAAATCTGGCCAATAGATGATGACCCCAAGGCAATTTTCAGGGACACGGTAATGGTGACCCACTTAAAAATGCTGCCTGACAACCTGGCGGTGAACCCCTGATTGTCTGTCTTTCAATAAGATTGCAGTGTAAATCATGGTGGTGAGCCTCAGTATGACTTTTAGGATGGAGATTGCATGTGGACACGTACTCCCTGGAACAGGGCTGCCATACGGAATTTCGGGGCCCCCTACAGGCAAATTTCGCGGGCTCCCCCCCTTTCGGGTAAACTTTACAGATTGCAAAATGGCTAACTTTTTTTTCTTAACAAGTCGCATCATTGTGTTTATTATCCCTGTACAGTGACATCACTGTGTTTGTTGTCCCTGTACTGTGACATCACTGTTTATTATCCCTGTACGGTGACATCTCTGTGTTTATTATCCCTGTACAGTGACATCGCTGTGTGTATTATCCCACTGCAGGAAGAGGTAAGTGGTCTGTGTTTGTGTGTTTGTTTTCTATTTTTCAGGGTCGTGAATGCAGAGGACTACTTCGGATTCGCTGGACTACGTCGGACCAGCTTTTTTTTTTTTTTTTAATAAAATGGTCAAACAGGGGTCTGGGGGAGTGTTTATTTCAATAAAATGTTTTATACTGGTGTGTGTATATTTTTTTTTTTACAATACTACAGTTTTAGTAATTACGGCTATCTACAGACGGCCCTGATTACTAATACTGGGCTTAGTGCTTGCCGGTATGGCAGGCCAGCACTAACCCCAGCATCTATTACCTCGCACCCACCGCCACCAGGGGTGCCGGGAACAGCCGGGTACCCGCAGGACCGGACCTTCTAAATTGTATGTCTGGCTTTGTGGCGGCTGCAGCTGGTAACATTAGGCTGGGAAGGGCCAATAACCGTGTCCCTTCCCACCCTGGTAGTGCCAGGCTGCAGCTGCTGGTTGTATCTGGCTGGTGAAGAAAAAAAGGGGGGGACCCCACGCCATTTTTTTTCAAAAATTTCATTATTTTTTTTTAAAATGGCGTGGGGTCCCCCCCTTTTTTCCTTCAGCAGCCAGATACAACCAGCAGCAGCAGCCTGGCACTACCAGGGTGGGAAGGGACACAGTTATTGGCCCTTCCCAGCCTAATGTTACCAGCCTGCAGCCACCCCAGAGCCAGACCTCAATTTAGAAGGTCCGGTCTGCGGGTACCCGGCTCTTCCCGGCACCCCTGGTGGCGGTGGGTGCCGAGGTAATAGATGTTGGGGTTAGTGCTGGCCTGCCATACCGGCAAGCACTAAGCCCAGTATTAGTAATCAGGGCCGTCTGTAGATAGCCGTAATTACTAAAACTTTAGTATTGTAAAAAAAAAAAAACACACACACACCAGTATAAAACATTTTATTGAAATAAACACTCCCCCAGACCCCTGTTTGACCATTTTATTAAAAAAAAGCTAGTCCACCGAATCCGACGTAGTCCTCTGCATTCACGACCCTGAAAAATAGAAAACAAACACACAAACACAGACCACTTACCTCTTCATGCACTGGGATAATACACACAGCGATGTCACTGTACAGGGATAATAAACACAGAGATGTCACCGTACAGGGATAATAAACACAGTGATGTAACAGTACAGAGATAATAAACACAGCGATGTCACAGTACAGGGATAATAAACACAGAGATGTCACCGTACAGGGATAATAAACACAGTGATGTCACCGTACAGGGATAATAAACACAGTGACGTCACCGTACAGAGATAATAAACACAGCGATGTCACAGTACAGGGATAATAAACACAGTGATGTCACCGTACAGGGATAATAAACCTCAGATCAACACATTGTGCCCCCATCAGACCTCAGATCAGCGTCTTGTGCCCCCATCAGACCTCAGATCAGCGTCTAGTGCCCCCATCAGACGCTCAGATCAGCGTCTTGTGCCCCCATCAGACCTCAGATCAACACAATGTGCCACCATCAGACCTCAGGTCAGCGTCTTGTGCCCATCAGACTCAGATCAACATCTTGTGCCCCCCTTTCAGACCTCAGATCAGTCCCCAGTGCCCCCATCAGAACCTCAGATCAGCCCGCCATGCCCCCATCAGACCTCAGATCAGCCGCCGTGCCCCATCAGACCTCAGATCAGCCCGCCATGCCCCCATCAGACCTCAGATCAGCCCGCCGTGCCCCATCAGACCTCAGATCAGCCCACTGTTGCCCCCATCAGACCTCAGATCAGCCCGCTGTGCCCCCATCAGACCTAAGATCAGCCCCAGTGCCCCCATCAGATCTCAGATCAGCCCCCCAGTGCCCCCATTAGACCTCAGATCAGCCCCTAATGCCCCCATCAGACCTCAGATCAGCCCCAGTGCCCCCATCAGACCTCAGATCAGCTCCCAGTGCCCCATCAGACCTCAGACCAGCCCCTAGTGCCCCATCAGACCTCAGATCAGCCCCCAGTGCCCCCATCAGACCTCAGATCAGACCCCAAGTGCCCCCATCAGACCTAAGATCAAGCCCCCAGTGCCCCATCAGATCTCAGATCAGCCCCCAGTGCCCCATTAGACCTCAGATCAGCCCTCCAGTGCCCCATCAGACCTCAGATCAGCCCCCAGTGCCCCCATCAGACCTCAGATCAGCCCACCCAGCCACTTTAAAAAAGCAGACTTACCTGTTCTGGCCGCCGCTGTCCTCTGGCTCCCCGCTCCACTGTCTTCCCTGCCGGCGCGCACTATGACCTGACGCTGCGTCAGGTCATAGTGCGCGCCGGCCAGGGAAGACAGTGGAGCGGGGAGCCAGAGGACAGCGGCGGCCAGAAAAGGTAAGTCTGCTTTTTTTAAAAGGGGGGCCGGGCGGCACGGATCATCACGAGTCCGCGCTGGCTCGTGATGCCGTGCCGAGCCGAAGCGGCAAATATTCGAGCGAATCCCGAATATTGCCGCTTCGGCTTGCTCATCACTAACTAGCAGCAGTCTAGAGAATGTTTTTTT